>JAHDVF020001454.1:0-21286 GCA_022606425.2 Lepidostoma basale | reverse complement strand
TTTGTAATATTATTTGTAACACTAATAAATATTTCCCTCTCAACTGACAAGACCTTGTGTAGAAGTATCTAATTATTGCGTGAACCTGCTCCCTCCACTTGGATCATGATGTCTACATGCCTACAATATATCACAATAACAACCCTGGTTGGTTCACTCGAGGACATTCCCACCAGTCTTTACAATTAGCAGGTAACCCAATAATTCGTAGGGATAGTATGTATATGGGAGGAACATAAAGTTTATTTTTTTTAAATATAATATATTTATTTAATCAAAGTATGTACCATTGCTATCTATGCACTTTTGCCATCTCATAGGTAGTTCATCGATCCCTTTACTAAAAAAACCATTCGGACGGGAATCAATAAAATCTTTGAAGTCGGTTTGGACTGCCCCATCGGAGTTGAATTTTTCCCTTGCAAGAAGTTATCCAAATTTCGAAAAAAATAGTAATCTGTTGGGGCAAGGTCCGGAGAGTACGGTGGATGTCTTAGACATTCCAATTGAAGCTCTTCTAATTTGGTAGCCGTCTGTTGTGCAGTGTGTGGTCTAGCGTTATCATGAAGCAGCAGTGGCCTAGAGCGATTAACCAGCCTCGGTTGTTTAGCAGCTAGCTTTTCCATCATGGTTTGCAGTTGCTGACAATAGACATCTGCCGTAATCGTCTGGCCAGATTTAAGAAAGCTGTAGTGAACGACACCAGCTCTAGTCCACCAAACGCTCACAAGTAAATTTTTTGGAATCAATTTTCGCTTGGGGCATGGTTTGGCTGGTTCGGCAGGGTTCAGCCATTGCGATGAGCGCTTCCGATTATCATACAGGATCCACTTTTCATCACAAGTGATTCGATTCAAAATCCCTTCATTATTGTGCCGGTTGAGTAATGCAACGCAGCAGTCAACGCGCGTTTGTTGATTTGCTTCACTCAATTCGTGAGGTACCCACCTTTCAAGCTTTTTCACCTTCCCAATTTGCCTTCAATTCTTCATTATCAACTTTGGTCTCCGGCCGTCCACGGGGCTTGTTCTGCAGGTCGAAATTTCCAGAACGAAAACGTTAGAACCAAAAACGCACTGTGTTTTCTTTTGCGGCACCATCGCCATACACATCATTAATCCTTCGAGCCGTTTCTGCAGCACTGGTGCCACGGTGGAACTCGTACTCGTAAATAACGCGATATTTCAAGTTTTCCATTTTGTAAACTGAGTGACGCAAAGAAAAAAAACAATTGAGGAAAAACCAAATGAATTATAATTTTCGAAACACAAATACTTGAATAAATAGCTGTATAAATTTGAATTTGGAATTCCTAACCAAAGAGAAGATATTTGAGATCAAAGTTGCCAGTACGGCAAAACGCCAATTTCATATGTAAGGACCTAATATAAATACACCCAATATGTATTAAAGAAATACAATTAAAGTTCAATATCAATTATTTTATTGGATAAAATGACATGTGTATAGGTGCAAGAATGTGTGTATCCTAATTCAGTTCATATCTGTAAAATATTTTTTTATATACAGTACTGGACTTTTTTTATTTTTTTTATTTATTATCCGTCAATGTGGGGGTCGGTTCAGCTTTGACATTATGGGGTTTTATGGCTGGCGTTTTTCGAGTTTTCGCCCTAGAGGGGGGAAACTCGGGAATCGTCTAGCATAGGTCGGGCTCTATCGGGACCGATGGGCGGGACTCCGGTCCGATGGGCGGTCCGAATTGACTTGGTTTCGTCAATTCGGGTCTTGTTAGGTTATGTTAGGTTAGGTTAGGTTGCCTGCTCCTGTCATCAGCGTGGGGAATCACGTGGTACAGTTCTCCAGGTCGATCACATACCTCGGCATGGTGATCGACGACAAACTGCGATTCATGCAGCACACGGAGGCCGCGGCAGCCAAGGCGGCTCGCGTGGCGGAAGATCTCGCCAGGCTGATGCCGAATGTGGGAGGACCGAAAACCTCTCGCAGGAAGCTATACAACGAGGTGGTCCACTCCATTCTGCTCTACGGCGCGCCAGTGTGGGCGGAGGCCATGAGCATGGAGAAGGCCAGTCTCAACCTGGCGAGGGTGCAACGCAGAAGCGCGCTGCGCGTGGCTGCAGCCTACAGCACGGTCTCCGAGGATGCTGTCCTGGCAGTCTCCGCGATCCCACCGATTGACCTGCTGGCTCTGGAGAGAAGAGCTACCCACGGCGGCGTTGCCCCGGAACTGGCCAAGGAAGCCACTCTGGCTGCATGGCAGAGCAGGTGGGACGGCTCAGGGAAGGGCAGGTGGACACATCGGCTCATCAGAAACCTGAAACCGTGGGTGCAAAGGACCCACGGGGGGCTGAGTTTCCACCTGACGCAGTTGTTGACCGGGCATGGGTGTTTCGCGGCATACCTGAGGAGGACAGGAAGGGAGACATCTGCCGCGTGTCGTAGCTGTGGGGAGGGCGAGGATGATGCCGCCCACACAGCTTTCACTTGCAGGGCGTGGTCCGAAGAGAGGGACCGGCTGGTGCAGGTTCTCGGCGTGGCAGATGTCTGCCCCGAGAACATGCTCTCAACCATGCTTCGATCCAAGGAATGCTGGGCGGCGTGGTCGGAATTCGCCAGAGGCGTACTCTCCAAGAAGGAGGAGGAGGAGAGGATTCGGCAGAGAGCGGCAAATATCAACGCGGGATAAAACCTGAAAAAGAAGGTTACACAGGTCTGCCCCAATCGCTGAGCTACGTGCCTAACGGCCAACCCGGCGGGGCAGACCCTGAGGAGGGGTTTTAGTGGGTAAAAATCCCACACTACCACTGGAAAAGCAAACCAGTGGCTGTCTTTCTGAAGATTTCCCCTCCTCAACAAAAAAAAAAAAAAAAAAAAAAAGGTTAGGTTAGGTTAGGATATGTTAGGTTAGGTTAGGTTAGGTTAGGTTAGGTCGGCTTCAGGTCAGGTTCGACGCGGTTGACATTTTTTTTGGAGCCGGAAACGGTTTTCGAGGGCGGGATCGCTTCCAAAGGGGGGCGGGCAGTCCCAGACGACAGGTCGCACCCGGGGGTTCGGGGGGCGAAAACGACGTTTCGGGGGCGGATCCCGCCCCGGGGGGGATCCGGTTTTTTTTTTTTTTTGTGGGCGGGGCCGGGTTCCGGATGGGCGGGGCGTATAAAAACGGTGGGTGGGACTTGGGTTTTTTTTTTTTCCGGTTTTTTTTTTTTTTTTTTTTTACTTGGGTTGTTTCTATTTTTGTTGCCCTGCATTTTATTTATCAGGGCGGTGTGGACTTGTTTAATTGGCATTTCAGCGAAGTAGTGTATCTTTGGGGTGGCAGAGATTTGCCGAGAAAAAGAAATAAAGAGTTTAGAGGGGAGAGAAGAAAATTAAAGAAGTGGAGTTCCTATCTATGGAATTCCATGGACTAGCTAATAAGCATCCCGACATTTGCCTTACAACTGAGGGAACCATGGAAAACCTCAGTCGGGACGCGACGTACCTGTAAAAAAAAAAAAAATACATTTGTTATTTATTAGTGACCCGCAACCGATCCACCACCGTGGTTGCGAAGTCCACGAAACTGCATAGTGTATCTTTGTTGCGGAGGATGGCCGGGAGATCTGTGATGTGGATGTCTCTTCTTTGACACTCCTTCTCCAGTTTCCATCTCTCTCGCGTGTAGATGGGGCAATGGATGATAACGTGTTCGATTGTTTGGTCTGTTTGTGAGTCACAGGGACAGTGAGGTGAATCTTTAATCTTGAATCTGTGTAGATACGAGAGTGTGGCACCATGCCCAGTGAGAATTTGCGAGAGCTGGAACGAAGGTGCTATTCTCTTCCTCAGCTCTTTCGCATCTCTTATGGAGGGGAGAAAATTCTTGGTCCCGCTTCCGGTGGCGCTGTTCTCGTATCTCTCTTCCCACAGCTGATTCGTGTGTTCTCTGATAGTGCGCTTTGCGTAGCTGAGAGGAAACTCAGAGTAGAGCTTGGCAGTTTTGACCCTAAGGGCGGCCGCTTTAGCCAGCTCATCTGCTCTTTCGTTCCCTTCCAGCCCGTTGTGACCTCTGATCCACAAGAAGCTGCACTCGGTACCTCGGTCTCTAAGGATTTTGGAAGACTTTTGAATCTGAAAGACCATCGGATTGGTGGGCGCGCCGTCGCTCAGAGCCTTCGTCGCGCTCATGCAGTCGGTCAACACGTTGACTTTCCTCCACGAGGTGTCGGCGACGACCCATCTCAGGGCCTCTGCGATGGCGAAGAGTTCGGCCTGGAATACCGTGCAGTAATCCGCCATGGGCAGCTTCCTACACTTTAACTCTCCGGCTGCGCCAAACACTGCGAACGCCGCGCCAACCTTTCCTTCGGTCTTGCTTCCATCTGTGTAAATATCAATTTCGTCAGAGGGGAATGCATCTCTTCTGTATGTCTCAGGGTGGGCCGTCAATTCCCCGGTCTGCTCGACAGGATGCGGCAGCTCCGTCCACTTGACGACACCCTGGTACCCGCGGTCCCCCGGTAAGAGTTCGATCGAGCCGGTTCGTTTGACATCACCTATCATTTTGAGCTCCTTGAGCCTCAGGTCCAGCGGCATCAGGTCTGCTATCGCTTGAACAGAGGTCAGAGAGACGGTCCTATAGGCCTTACAAATTCTAATGCCTATCGTTCTCTGCACCCTGTTCAGCTTCAGCTGGATGTTATTCCTGCATGCCGCTTCTGCCCAGACGCTCGCCGCATAGGTGATGGTCGGCTCCACCACGCCGATATAAAGGGCCCGCAGTACCTCCGGGCTGAGTCCCCATGTGGCCTTCGCCATGCACGTCAGCTTCTTGGTGTAATTGACGGCCTTTTTGCACGCCATGTCCACGTGTTTACTCCAGTTGAGAGTGTCGTCTAATACAATCCCCAGAACCTTGCAGTCCTTGGACAGCGGGAGAGGCTTCCCGTTCATCACGAGGTTAGGGGCTGACGCCTTTCTTCTCGTGATGAACAAAGCCTTAGTTTTCTCCTCTGAGAATTGCAATTTGACTCGATCCCCCCAGGAGGTGATCTGTTCGAGTGTTTCGTTGACTATCGCTTCCACGGCTCCGACGTCTCGGTGCCTCACGATCAGCAGCACGTCGTCGGCGAAAGCCTGGATGTGGACTTCCTCGCGATACGGCAGCTGCAGAAGCTCGTCCAGCGCTATGTTCCAGAGAACCGGTCCGCAGGCTGATCCCTGGATGCAGCCCTTGCTCGTCGACCTGCTCGAGTAGGCCCCTGCGTGTCGTATCTCCACAGTCCTGTCCGAGAGGTAGTCTTTGAAGACGCCGTAGACGTTTCTCGGACAGTCATGTCGGGCGAGCTGCGACAGCAGATGGGGCCACCAGGCGTTGTCGAACGCCCCTTTGATGTCTAGGGATATCACACAAGCGTGACACCCCTCGCTGTTTGCTTTCTTGATAAGGCCGACCGCAGATACCATCGCGTCCTCAGTGCCCATCTGCCGGGTGAATCCGTACTGGCGGACGCTGAGCGCTCCCCGTCCTCCGAATCTCCAGGAGATGCGGTTGATCAGGAGCTTTTCGAGCGTCTTTCCCAGCACAGGAAGCAGTCCCAGGGGTCTGTAGGAGGCGACTTCTCCGTAGTCGTCCTTATTGGGCTTCGGAATGACTTTGACTCTCGCTATTTTCCACAGAATCGGAAAGGTCCCCAAACGCAGACAGGCATTTTTTTTCCGGTTAGGTTAGGTTAGGTTAGGTTAGGTTAGGTTAGGTTAGGTTAGGTTAGGTTAGGTTAGGTTAGGTTAGGTTAGGTTAGGTTAGGTTAGGTTAGGTTAGGTTAGGTTAGGTTAGGTTCCCGTGCGGGGTTACTGGACCCCCATCGGGCGCCTCCCCGGGTGGCGGATTGGGGAATGCCTCGCCCTTGTGCGCGGTATCGGGGACATTAGAAACACCCGAGGCGGACCAAAACCATACACGTCTTTAAGCTAACGCGTGAGGCATCGTGCCGAGGGATGAATGGTTGCTAGACGTAAAATAAGCAGCCGAAAACGATCCCATTGGGGGACCAGCCAATCCCCAATGTATATAGGCTTATCCGGCCATGCGGGGCTCTGGTCGGACGGACTTTTTATTCCCTAGCTAATCGTGGGATCAACTATGGAAAACAAAACAAACAAAAAATTAATAACTAGAGGAAGATTGGAATCGGAAGTGGTTCCGGAGAAACAAACTTCGTCAACCCATACGCGCGAGGGCGCTCACAGGGGTGCTGAAGATGTTTTCTCTCAGCTCGAGGGACGATTCGCGGAGGTCTGCGAGTTCGCGTTGGGACAGAGAAATACCCACAAACGCATTAAGGACGGACTCGCGCTAGTCCACGACCTGCTGGGTATCTTTAGGAAGGCTTGGATGCTCGAAGGCTCCCAAAAACCGCCCGACCTAAACGAGGGAAGGAGCGGGACCACGGGACCGAAGGAACCCAGTGTAGAGAGGAGGCGGAGCCAAAAGGCAACAACGCCATCAGCAACAACAGCAATAACAGCCGCAACACCTCAAGAATCTTGGGTGGAGGTCGTCAAGAGGCGACCACCAAAGAAGCGGACTGCACAGAGGCAGCGTGAGCGTGATACGTCCGGGGCGGCCGGAGGGCTGAGAGTTCCCAAGCTGAGTCACAGGCGCGACGCAATAGTTGTGACCCACCAAGACCTGTCCTACGCCGAGGTACTGCGCAAGCTACGCAAAGAGGTCCAACCGGAGAACCACGGATACAGGATTGCGGCCATAAGGAAGACGAGGAAAGGAGAGGCCCTCATCGAGATGGAGCGAGGCTCTAACGAGCCAACTGAGCTTGTCGGGATTGTGAGCACCAAGCTGGGGGACAGAGCCAGAGTAAGAAAGATGGTCCCTACAGCGGTGGTAACGATCCTCGACATAGACGAGGGAGAGGACGAGGAGGACGTGATCGCAGCCATCCGCAGAGAGTGCGAGCCAATAATGGCAGAAGACATCAGCGTTAAGTACTTGAAACCCGGCGATAGAGGAACACAACTGGCAATTGTTTCCCTCCCAACAGTTCACGCTCGACAGTTGGTCAGGAAAAAACTGAAGATTGGTTGGGTGAACTGCAGGGTGCGAGTCCGCGCAAACGCAAGCAGGTGTTTCCGATGCTTTGGAGTGGGGCACCGAGCTGGCGACTGCAAGGGCACGGACAGGAGCGGCGTATGCCGGCGATGTGGCCAAGGAGGTCACATAGCGCGGGCCTGCGACAATGCACCCAAGTGCGTTACCTGCGAGGGCACGGAAAGAGGCGACATCGCGCACCAAGCGGGCACTAGAGCTTGCCCAGTGTTTAGGCACCAAGAGAGGGAGACACAAAAAAATGTTAAAAATTCTCCAGATAAATTTAAACGGCTGCAGAGTCGCGCAAGATCTCATGCTGAGGGTGGCGGTTGAGCGCGGGGCTGATCTGGTTGTTGTCTCGGAGCAGTACCGAGGGACAAGCCCCTGTCGCTGGTATGCGAACTCCCAGGCCAGCGCGGCCATCTATGCGGCATCCCACCACCTACGCATCACGGGAGCGGACGACAACGGCAGCGGATGCTGGACTTGGGTGGAGGCCCGGGGTGTCAGAATTTACTCCTGCTACTTTTCGCCAAACGCCCCCTTGTCAGACTTTGCAGGGGATCTTGCGGGACTCAGAGATAGTGTCCTCGAGGCCAGACTGCCGGTCGTTGTAGCCGGGGATTTCAACGCCAAGGCGCCGGAGTGGAGTCCAAGCTCCACAGATAGAAGAGGCGCCATGGTTGCAAACTTAATGTCGGAGATGAGGCTCCACTCGATGAACGACGGCTCGGCGACCTTCCGGCGCAGGGGCGCCGAGTCGTCGATCGACGTAACCTTCGTGGGTGAGTCGCTGCTCGGGAGGGCGAAGAGATGGCAAGTCATCGAGGCGTACTCCCACAGCGACCACCTATACATCGAATTTTCTGTCCAGCCGCGCTCTGAACCCGAAAACCGGCACGCCATCTCTCGGGGATGGGCTGTGCGGAAAGTGGATGCACCAGCGCTCTTGGAGGCTGCTGCAATGAAACGAGACGAGGTGTTGAGTGCTGTCAGCGACGCCGGGCGGGGAGTCGAGGAGGTGGCGGAGGCCCTGAACGATCTCCTACGGTTTGCGTGCGATGCCTCAATGCCTCGGAGAAGAGGACCCTCAGCTCGCCGCCAGGTGTACTGGTGGAGCGAGGAGATCGAGGCCCTAAGGAGGGCCAGCGTGGCTGCCTATAGGAGGACACAGAGACGCCCCCAGTGTCCTGAGCGCCGCGGCGCATATCAAGAGGCAAGAAACGCGCTCAGCAGAGCCATAAAGAAGAGCAAAGCCAGGTGCTGGGAGGAACTGTGTTCGACTATAGGAGCGGACCCATGGGGAATGCCCTACTGAGCGGTCCGCAAGAAGCTGAGGTCGGTAGAGGAGGACATTTTCTTCAATAACCCGGCCAACGTGGAACTGGTTGTCGCGGAGCTGTTTCCTCAGCAGCCACCGCGACTGCGGCCCTCGGTTGATCCACCAGAGACGGAAGCGGCGCCGGTCGTCGTGGAGCCGTTCACCGAGAGAGAGCTTGCGGCAGCAGCTGGGCGATTGAAGCCCGGCAAGGCGCCGGGACCGGACTGCATCCCCAACACGGTGATCAAGATGGTCGCCAGAGATGACCCGCAGCTCCTTCTCGCGGTCTTCAACAGGTGCCTTGAGGCTGGAACGTTTGCCGCTCCATGGAAGCGGCAGAGACTAGTCCTCATCCCCAAGGGCAAGAGGGGGCCACCTGGACCATCGTCGTACAGGCCGCTATGTATGCTCGATGGGATGGGAAAACTTCTGGAGACACTCATGCTCCAGAGACTCACCCCCCACCTCGAGAGCGGCCTGTCACCACACCAGTACGGCTTTCGACCCGGGCGGTCGACGATACAAGCAACACAGAAAATTGTCGAGACAGTGCGAGAGGCGTGGCGAGGGAGCGTCAAGGCGAGCAGGCATGCCGTGCTTGTCGCTCTTGATATCAAAAACGCCTTCAACACGGCCAACTGGGGGCGAATCCTCGAGGCGCTGACAGGGATCGGGGCGCCGTCGTACATCTGCAGGCTGGTGGCGAGCTACTTAAGCGAGCGGGTGCTGATGTACACCGGAGATGGCGAGCCCCTCAGTAGATCTGTCACCGCGGGCGTCCCCCAGGGGTCGGTTCTCGGCCCCTCGCTCTGGAACGTCATGTACGACGGAGTGCTTCGTCTGAGGCTGCCGGAAGGGGCCACAACGGTGGCATTCGCCGACGACTTGGCACTGATTGTCGTCGCAAAGTCGTCGCAACTGCTGCGAATTAACTGCGAGGAGGCGCTGCGCCTGATCAACCGGTGGCTCGGCGAGGCTGGATTGGAGCTGGCAGCACAGAAGACGGAGGCCGTCTTCTTCACGAGGAGAAGAGGACTGCCTGCTCCTGTCATCAGCGTGGGGAATCACGTGGTACAGTTCTCCAGGTCGATCACATACCTCGGCATGGTGATCGACGACAAACTGCGATTCATGCAGCACACGGAGGCCGCGGCAGCCAAGGCGGCTCGCGTGGCGGAAGATCTCGCCAGGCTGATGCCGAATGTGGGAGGACCGAAAACCTCTCGCAGGAAGCTATACAACGAGGTGGTCCACTCCATTCTGCTCTACGGCGCGCCAGTGTGGGCGGAGGCCATGAGCATGGAGAAGGCCAGGCTCAACCTGGCGAGGGTGCAACGCAGAAGCGCGCTGCGTGTGGCTGCAGCCTACAGCACGGTCTCAGAGGATGCTGTCCTGGCAGTCTCAGCGATCCCACCGATTGACCTGCTGGCTCTGGAGAGAAGAGCTACCCACGGCGGCGTTGCCCCGGAACTGGCCAAGGAAGCCACTCTGGCTGCATGGCAGAGCAGGTGGGACGGCTCAGGGAAGGGCAGGTGGACACATCGGCTCATCAGAAACCTGAAACCGTGGGTGCAAAGGACCCACGGGGGGCTGAGTTTCCACCTGACGCAGTTGTTGACCGGGCATGGGTGTTTCGCGGCATACCTGAGGAGAATAGGAAGGGAGACATCTGCCGCGTGTCGTAGCTGCGGGGAGGGCGAGGATGATGCCGCCCACACAGCTTTCACTTGCAGGGCGTGGTCCGAAGAGAGGGACCGGCTGGTGCAGGTTCTCGGCGTGGCAGATGTCTGCCCCGAGAACATGCTCTCAACCATGCTAAGATCCAAGGAATGCTGGGCGGCGTGGTCGGAATTCGCCAGAGGCGTACTCTCCAAGAAGGAGGAGGAGGAGAGGATTCGGCAGAGAGCGGCAAATATCAACGCGGGATAAAACCTTAAAAAGAAGGTTACACAGGTCTGCCCCAATCGCTGAGCTACGTGCCTAACGGCCAACCCGGCGGGGCAGACCCTGAGGAGGGGTTTTAGTGGGTAAAAATCCCACACTACCACTGGAAAAGCAAACCAGTGGCTGTCTTTCTGAAGATTTCCCCTCCTCAAAAAAAAAAAAAAAAAGGTTAGGTTAGGTTAGGTTAGGTTAGGTTAGGTTAGGTTAGGTTAGGTTAGGTTAGGTTAGGTTAGGTTTTTTTTTTTTTTTTTATATGGGAGTTGCTTTATTTTTGACCTTGCTTATAATGTACAAGGCTTATAATATCGTCAAATGGATTTTTCTGCTATTATTTAATCTTAATTTTTCTCAAAGTGTTGGGATCAGGAGGGATAATCTAAAGTGGACCAATGATGAACTTCTCAGCATTTGGGTTAGGTTAGGTTAGGTTAGGTTAGGTTAGGTTAGGTTAGGTTAGGTTAGGTTAGGTTAGGTTAGGTTAGGTTAGGTTAGGTTAGGTTAGGTTTTTTTTTTTTTTTTTTAGATGGGAGTTTCACTATTATTTGCCTTGCTCATTATGTACAAGGCTTATATATATTCGAGGGGATTTTTATTTATTTTGTTATTTTCTTTCAGGCGTCATTCTTTTTTATGGAATTTCTACAGGATTGGAAGGGAAGTCGGCTGTGGCCTGTTTGGAGCTTCTCCGCATTCGCCAAGTGATGAGGGAACCACAGAAACCTCATCAAGAGAAGTCGAACTATTCGAGTAATCGGATAGGTCTTCCGTTTCACTAGAAGAGTGATCGGCTTTTGTTACAACTCGGCAGTCATTCATCTTTCTTACAGTCTGAACAATGTATATTAAAAATGATACCACCTCCTGCGACAGGTGCTCGTGGTTCATCACAGATTCGATGTCCCCGAAACTTACGTCACGTCTTCTGCATTTCGCCTCCACTTGAAATCTCTTATGGCTAAAAATGGGACAATGCATCATCAGATGAGGGACATCCTGCGATGATACACTATCGCAGGGGCATTTATCATCCTTAATTAATTTGAATCGAAAGAGGTAGCCCTTGAATCCGCCATGACCCGTCAGTATTTGGGTCAAGTCGAAATTCATATGCTGCCTCTTCCGAAATTTTAATGCTGAATATAATTTTGGAAAGAAATTCCGGTTAGGTTAGGTTAGGTTAGGTTAGGTTAGGTTAGGTTAGGTTAGGTTAGGTTAGGTTAGGTTAGGTTAGGTTAGGTTAGGTTAGGTTAGGTTAGGTGTCGGTTAGGTTAGGTTAGGTTAGGTTAGGTGTCGGTTAGGTTAGGTTAGGTTAGGTTAGGTTAGGTTAGGTTAGGTTAGGTTAGGTTAGGTTAGGTTAGGTTAGGTTAGGTTAGGTTGGGTTTTAAAAAAACCTGGGTTTTTTTGGTTTTTTATTTTTGTTTTTTTGGGTTTTTTTGGGTTTTTTGTGTTTTTTTTTGGGTTTTTTTATTTTTTTTTGTATTTCTTTTTAGGTTAGGTTAGGTTAGGTTAGGTTAGGTTTTTTTTTTTTTTTTTTTTTTTTTTTTTTTTTTGCATGTGTTGGTTTCTACTAAAGTACCTTAACGGGTTACAGTATCAAGGTATTTTGTAAGCTAATGTTTGAAAAGTGTTTGCTGTGTGCGAGTTTAATCTAAGTGATTTGTGAGTGTGCCTGTCTTGTGTTCCATGGGCTATCTGTGATTCCATCCCGACATTCGTCTTAGGGCTGAGGGAACCATGGAAAACCTCAGCCAAGATGGGTGCTAAACAGCAATATTATACATATACATATACATACATAAACGTAAATACATATCCGTGTACATATATACATAGAAATACATACATACACTAATGCGAATACATATACATACATACATATATATATATATATATACTTATAAGTGTTTGAGATACATATATAATATTATATTATAACCTTTATATCGCCATGCATACATATTCTTACGCTCGTGCAAGTGTATACACACATATAAACGTATATACATACACACACGTGCTCACATGCACACATTCTCATATACACATACGTATAGTTTCATACACAATGCACTCGATACACGCTCATACTCATATATGCATTTGCCTACAAACTCATTCACCCATGAACTCAAATACTCTTATACTTGCATTTATATGATAAACATACCCACATACCTACATACACACTAACAAATGCATATATATTCTAATACAGATGCACATTCATATAAGCATACATCCGCTTGCACGGACACATGCACATGTACACATGTCTGCGCATACACACATACCCGTACATGCGTGCCTACATATCTACTTAAATACCCGTGCGCACACACGTACACACGTGCCTGCGTACATACACTTTTACATAGAAATAGTGACATACATTTACATAGAAATAGTGACACATAAATGTACCTATCTTGTATACACTGATGTTAATACGTAGTTAAATAAATAAATGTATATATTTATGCTATCATTCCCATGAACCTATAGATTCATATTTATGCTATCATTCCCATGAACACATGCACCTCCACATGCATTCATTACACCGATACTAATTGAGTGATACATACATACGTGCTACATCATATACCCACACATACATACATATACTCTACAAATACCGATATAATAACATAATTAGTAAATATATATGTTCATACATGCGATAACATGTAAACATTCATTGTACAAGTCTAGATTAAGTGATACCTACTTGCGTCTATATACGTTTGTGCAGAAATACAAATGCCTATACATGCCCTTATAATGAATAGAAATACATCTACGTGTTCACCTTAATAATCATACACATATTATACCTCCATGCACCAACAGGACTATCAGTGCATATTCATAGTCGCCAATGTAATCACATACGTCCATGCACCAATAAACTGTATACATCTATATTTGTGCCTGCCCTCATGCATATAGACCTGTTTGTTCACATACATACTTACGTGTGCCCACACATGCACCGACATGAATGTCTTTATATCCGCATACGCCGATACAAAGACACATCCGTCCATGCACGTGCCAACACAAATATATAATAATGAATCATGCACTAAAATAAAAAATATATGCACGATTCTCGTGCTTGCCTGCACTAACTTATGCATGCACATTCCAATATAGATTCATGTGCATGCCTATAAATGTGTGTACATCAAGATTTGCAGAGGACAGATTTGATATTTCAATCGACAAAATAAATCACGGTCCATAGTCGACCCTGGACCTATATCTGGCCGCATGTCTTCGGAAGTGCGGGCACTCCTCGCTGAAGACCCTGTGGGTCGTGGCGAGATCGGTCCTGTCGGTCTTGTTGGCGCGAACGCAGCTGACACAGGTATCGGTCACGCGGGGCGCCTTCTGACAGCCGGCGGCTTTGTGCTCGCCGCCGCATCGCCAGCACGCCTCCTTGCTCCTGCAGTGGATAACCGTGTGCCCGTAGGACAGGCACCTCTGGCAGGTGAGCACGGCCAGGTATTCCGCTACGCGGACCTTGGCGTACCCGACATTTAGCATTGGCTCGTCGGCGATGAGCCTCCACACCGACGGCGCGACTGAGAGGATCGCGCACTTGCGTTCCTTCTCCTTTTTGAAGCCCACAAAGAAGAGGACCTTGACCATCTCCTCTGCGGGTGTCTCCCCGAGGAGACCGTTGAGTTTCTTATTTTGGGAGAAAACGGCGGAGACTATGTCCTCCTTCGTCATTGCCGCGTCCACCCCCTTTATGATTACTCGCGGGCGGAGTTTTTCCTCCTCCCGCGCTTCGAGTGAGGCGCTCTTGGTAACAGCGTCTTTAAAAATGCGGCACTCTTCAGAGCTATCGCATTGGACGACTACTCCTGTGGAAGTTCTTTTCAGGTGTCTAATGCCGATCCCCAGGGACGACACGTTGATACCTCCTTTAAGAGCTTTCTCTATGGCCTCTCCGGCCATCGGCTCTTTTCCTGTGATAACCAGGGCATGCCTGGTTTTAGGATTCGCGCGGGTAGTGATCCGCGGGGTCTCCGGAATGGGCGCGGGCGTGCTGGTGATGCTGGGGGTGGTGGCCGCTGCGGCGTAGCTCCTCGACACCGGAGACAGCGCGCCGTTTTGCTCCAGCCGTGGCTCAGGAGCGCCAGAAGCGGGCAGGTCGCAGAGGGACGCCAGTTGCGCAGAGTGCAGTTCCTCGCGTTTTAAAGATTCTTCGGCGTGCTTCAGCCTGAGACGGAGCACCTCGCACGCGAAGCTCTCTTTGAGAGCGCGGGTTTCCTCGGCCATGGCAAGGCTTTTCTTTTGGATGCCTCGCAGACAATCAAGGACCTCGCTCTTGATTGCGGTTTTAATATTACCACTGTTGCCCATGGCAAGAGTGGCCATTTCTATGAGTTCCGCAATTGCGGAAAGGAACGAGGACGGGGCTTCGGACCCCGTGTCTTTCGCAGGGGCGGGTACTGTTAGGTCAGTATCAGTATTGTTACTGGCGGCGCTGGCGGGCGACCTCGCCTTTTTATTTTTGGCGGCGCCGCCCTTCTTACTTCCTGTCCCCGTTTTTGGGGAGACAGGGCTAGAGTTGGCCATGACAGCGGATTAGCGCTCCCTCACCATACCAAACGTGACATGTGGAAAAATTGGGCCGGGAAGGCCAGAAGTCGGGGAGAAGAAAATAAAAAAATTTACAAAATTGGAATTTTTATATATATTCTGAAATTCGCTCCTCTTTCGGAATATATATTTTTTGTGAAAAAAATTTATCGGGGGGGGGGGGGTGGTCTCAGATGACCGGAAGTTGGAAAAAAATATAAAAAGAGTGCGTCGCACGGCACTGGTTGTGTCGCGCAAGCAAAGAGGGAGCTGAAAGAAAGCGATTGCACTAATAATCACTGAAAACAGATGATGGGGGGCTAAATGGGAGCCAAATTAAGTACCGTTTTTGGACCAGAAGTCAGATCCGAGCTGCCCCTGCGCAGCAGCGCAGGTAGGAAATCGGCAGTGGTGACGTCACTTTTGATCGATCGACTGATCGAGAAAGCAAATAATCGCGAGATATTTTGGGACAGAAAATTCCAGTTGGACACTGCGAATGAATTGAATTATTTGAATTATTGAATTAATTCCATGATAAGAGAGGTTCAAAATTTACATGTACTCGTATGTAGGTATTGTGTGAGAGGACTCACCCGCTGTTGATCGCCGATATCTGCTATCGAGAGTATATCAGGACTGTAATATATAAAATTCCAAACTTAATATTTGGTTGTTTGACTAATTTATGAATTATATTTTGATTATATGCAAGGAGTGAATTTGAACGAAATTATTAACGATAGTGAATTTGGAATTATGAATTACGATTTGAACACTGATTTTATATTGGTATACCACGTTTTTAAGCACTTGTCACGAGATGATTTGATACACAAATTTGAGATACCGCACTTGTATAACGCGTAAAAATTGGAGCCATTTTAAGAATAATTATTGCATATTGCGAAGTTTAAAAACACGAAAGATTAGAAAAATACACATAAAAATATAAAATATAAAATAAATTGAAAATTGAAAGAGGAGAAAAAAATGAATAATTAAAATTAAAGATTATAATAATAAAAAAAAAAGAAAGAAAAGAAAAATTTTGAACACTCAGTTATAAGATGTAAAGAGCCTTTGAAAGAATATGTAGAATATTAATTAAACAATTTCGCAACCTGATGGGCGACTTGCGCTTTGAAGATCAGAGAACCAACTGACGAGCTGGTCTCCGAGGAGATTTGAGAACGGAAAGGAATCAACATGTGGTAGGATCGGCCATCGTGTGAGTTGAGATTAATGGTTTTTGTAAACAAAGGAAGACTAATGGGCTGCCATTGATGTCACATATATTATTGATTTTACGGAGAAGTTTTGCGAGAAATCGTATGTAATTTAATACGGGTGTTTTAGAGTGTAAGAAATAGAAAAAAATAATACATTGTGTAGGGCAGCGCGGGTAGGAAATCGGCAGTGGTGACGTCACTTTTGATCGATCGACTGATCGAGAAAGCAAATAATCGCGAGATATTTTGGGACAGAAAATTCCAGTTGGACACTGCGAATGAATTGAATTATTTGAATTATTGAATTAATTCCATGATAAGAGAGGTTCAAAATTTACATGTACTCGTATGTAGGTATTGTGTGAGAGGACTCACCCGCTGTTGATCGCCGATATCTGCTATCGAGAGTATATCAGGACTGTAATATATAAAATTCCAAACTTAATATTTGGTTGTTTGACTAATTTATGAATTATATTTTGATTATATGCAAGGAGTGAATTTGAACGAAATTATTAACGATAGTGAATTTGGAATTATGAATTACGATTTGAACACTGATTTTATATTGGTATACCACGTTTTTAAGCACTTGTCACGAGATGATTTGATACACAAATTTGAGATACCGCACTTGTATAACGCGTAAAAATTGGAGCCATTTTAAGAATAATTATTGCATATTGCGAAGTTTAAAAACACGAAAGATTAGAAAAATACACATAAAAATATAAAATATAAAATAAATTGAAAATTGAAAGAGGAGAAAAAAAATGAATAATTAAAATTAAAGATTATAATAATAAAAAAAAAAGAAAGAAAAGAAAAATTTTGAACACTCAGTTATAAGATGTAAAGAGCCTTTGGAAAGAATATGTAGAATATTAATTAAACAATTTCGCAACCTGATGGGCGACTTGCGCTTTGAAGATCAGAGAACCAACTGACGAGCTGGTCTCCGAGGAGATTTGAGAACGGAAGGAATCAACATGTGGTAGGATCGGCCATCGTGTGAGTTGAGATTAATGGTTTTTGTAAACAAAGGAAGACTAATGGGCTGCCATTGATGTCACATATATTATTGATTTTACGGAGAAGTTTTGCGAGAAATCGTATGTAATTTAATACGGGTGTTTTAGAGTGTAAGAAATAGAAAAAAATAATACATTGTGTAGGGCAGCGCGGGTAGGAAATCGGCAGTGGTGACGTCACTTTTGATCGATCGACTGATCGAGAAAGCAAATAATCGCGAGATATTTTGGGACAGAAAATTCCAGTTGGACACTGCGAATGAATTGAATTATTTGAATTATTGAATTAATTCCATGATAAGAGAGGTTCAAAATTTACATGTACTCGTATGTAGGTATTGTGTGAGAGGACTCACCCGCTGTTGAACGCCGATATCTGCTATCGAGAGTATATCAGGACTGTAATATATAAAATTCCAAACTTAATACTTGGTTGTTTGACTAATTTATGAATTATATTTTGATTATGCAAGGAGCGAATTTGAACGAAATTATTAACGATAGTGAATTTGGAATTATTAAATACGATTTGAACACTGATTTTATATTGGTATACCACGTTTTTAAGCACTTGTCACGAGATGATTTGATACACAAATTTGAGATACCGCACTTGTATAACGCGTAAAAATTGGAGCCATTTTAAGAATAATTATTGCATATTGCGAAGTTTAAAAACACGAAGGATTAGAAAAATACACATAAAAATATAAAATAAATTGAAAATTGAAAGAGAAAAAATAATAATAATTAAAATTAAAGATTATAATAATAGAAAAAAAAAGAAAGAAAAGAAAAATTTGAACACTCAGTTATAAGATGTAAAGAGCCTTTTGAAAGAATATGTAGAATATTAATTAAACAATTTCGCAACCTGATGGGCGACTTGCGCTTTGAAGATCAGAGAACCAACTGACGAGCTGGTCTCCGAGGAGATTTGAGAACGGAAAGGAATCAACAGGTGGTAGGATCGGCCATCGTGTGAGTTGAGATTAATGGTTTTTGTAAACAAAGGAAGACTAATGGGCTGCCATAAATGTCACATATATTATTGATTTTACGGAGAAGTTTTGCGAGAAATCGTATGTAATTTAATACGGGTGTTTTAGAGTGTAAGAAATAGAAAAAAATAATACATTGTGCAGGCAGCGCGGGTAGGAAATCGGCCGTCGTGACGTCACTTTTGATCGATCGGCTGATCGAGAAAGCAAAGAATCGCGATATATTTTGGGACAGAAAATTCCAGTTGGACACTGCGAATGAATTGAATTATTTGATTTGATGGAGAGCTCTTAACAATAGAGTGCTGTGCAGTTGAGTAGTTCCATGATAAGAGAGGTTCAAAATTTACATGTACTCGTATGTAGGTATTATGTGAGAGGACTCACCTGCTGTTGACCACCGATATCTGCTATCGAGAGTATATCAGGACTGTAATATATAAAATTCCAAACTTAATACTTGGTTGTTTGACTAATTTATGAATTATATTTTGATTATGCAAGGAGCGAATTTGAACGAAATTATTAACGATAGTGAATTTGGAATTATGAAATACGATTTGAACACTGATTTTATATTGGTATACCACGTTTTTAAGCACTTGTCACGAGATGATTTGATACACAAATTTGAGATACCGCACTTGTGTAACGCGTAAAAATTGGAGCCATTTTAAGAATAATTATTGCATATTGCGAAGTTTAAAAACACGAAAGATTAGAAAAATACACATAAAAATATAAAATATAAAATAAATTGAAAATTGAAAGAGGAGAAAAAATAATAATAATTAAAATTAAAGATTATAATAATAAAAAAAGAAAGAAAAGAAAAATTTTGAACACTCAGTTATAAGATGTAAAGCCTTTGGAAAGAATATGTAGAATATTAATTAAACAATTTCTGCAAATCTGATGGGCGACTTGCATTAAAGATCAGAGAACCAACTGACGAGCTGGTCTCGAGGAGATTTGAACGGAAAGAATCAACATGTGTGGTAGATCGGCCATCGTGAGTTGAGATTAATGGTTTTGTAAACAAAGGGAAGACCAATGGGCTGCCATAAATGTCACATATTATATTATTGATTTTACGGAGAAGTTTTGCGAGAAATCGTATGTAATTTAATACGGGTGTTTTAGGAGTGTAAGAAAGAAAAAAATAATACATTGTGTAGGGCAGCGCGGGCAGGAAATCGCAGTGGTGACGTCACTTTTGATCGATCGACTGATCGAGAAAGCAAATAATCGCGATATATTTTGGGACAGAAAATCCAGCTGGACATCGCGAATGAATTGAATTATTTGATTTGATGGAGAGCCTAACAATAGAGTGCTGTGCAGTTGAGTAGTTCCATGATGGAGGTTCAAAATTTACATGTACTCGTATGTAGGTATTATGTGAGAGGACTCACCTGCTGTTGACCACCGATATCTGCTATCGAGAGTATATCAGGACTGTAATATATAAAATTCCAAACTTAATACTTGGTTGTTTGACTAATTTATGAATTATATTTTGATTATGCAAGGAGCGAATTTGAACGAAATTATTAACGATAGTGAATTTGGAATTGTGAAATACGATTTGAACACTGATTTTATATTGGTATACCAAGTTTTTAAGCACTTGTCACGAGATGATTTGATACACAAATTTGAGATACCGCACTTGTATAACGCGTAAAAATTGGAGCCATTTTAAGAATAATTATTGCATATTGCGAATTTATAAAAAAAAAAAAAAAAACACGAAAGATTAGAAAAATACACATAAAAATATAAAATAAATTGAAAATTGAAAGAGAAAAAAAAAATAATTAAAATTAAAGATTATAATAATAAAAAAAAGAAAGAAAAGAAAAATTTGAACACTCAGTTATAAGATGTAAAGAGCCTTTGGAAATAATATGTAGAATATTAATTAAACAATTTCGCAACCTGATGGGCGACTTGCGCTTTGAAGATCAGAGAACCAACTGACGAGCTGGTCTCCGAGGAGATTTGAGAACGGAAAGGAATCAACATGTGGTAGGATCGGCCATCGTGTGAGTTGAGATTAATGGTTTTTGTAAACAAAGGAAGACTAATGGGCTGCCATAAATGTCACATATATTATTGATTTTACGGAGAAGTTTTGCGAGAAATCGTATGTAATTTAATACGGTTGTTTTAGAGTGTAAGAAATAGAAAAAAATAATACATTGTGTAGGGCAGCGCGGGTAGGAAATCGGCAGTGGTGACGTCACTTTTGATCGATCGACTGATCGAGAAAGCAAATAATCGCGATATATTTTGGGACAGAAAATTCCAGCTGGACACTGCGAATGAATTGAATTATTTGATTTGATGGAGAGCTCTTAACAATAGAGTGCTGTGCAGTTGAGTAGTTCCATGATAAGAGAGGTTCAAAATTTACATGTACGAGTATGGAGGTATTATGTGAGAGGACTCACCCGCTGTTGACCACCGATATCTGCTATCGAGAGTATATCAGGACTGTAATATATAAAATTCCAAACTTAATACTTGGTTGTTTCGACTAATTTATGAATTATATTTTGATTATGCAAGCGAGCGAATTTTAAACGAAATTATTAACGATAGTGAATTTCTGGAATTATGAAATACGATTTGAACACTGATTTGTATATTGGTATTCACGTTTTTAAGCACTTGTCACGAGATGATTTGATACACAAATTTGAGATACCGCACTTGTATCACGCGTAAAAATTGGAGCCATTTTAAGAATAATTATTGCATATTGCGAAGTTTAAAAACACGAAAGATTAGAAAAATACACATAAAAATAAATTGAAAATTGAAAGAGGGGAAAAAAATAATGATTAAAATTAAAGATTATAATAATAAAAAAAAAAGAAAGAAAAGAAAAATTTTGAACACTCAGTTATAAGATGTAAAGAGCCTTTGGAAAGAATATGTAGAATTAATTAAACAATTTCGCAACCTGATGGGCGACTTGTGCTTTGAAGATCAGAGAACCAACTGACGAGCTGGTCTCCGAGGAGATTTGAGAACGGAAGGGAATCAACATGTGGTAGGATCGGCCATCGTGTGAGTTGAGATTAATG